>JAGWEN010001249.1:0-34356 GCA_018703685.1 Orius laevigatus
CCACACCTATCTCACCTCTTTATCGCACACCGTATCCTCACACTCTATCCGCACACCGTATTCCGCACACCTCTATTCCGCCACACCTATCCTCACCACTCTATCCGCACACCGTATCCTCACACTCTATCCGCACACCGTATCCTCACACTCTATCCGCACACCGTATCCTCACACTCTATCCGCACACCGTATCCTCACACTCTATCCGCACACCGTATCCTCACACTCTATCCGCACACCGTATCCTCACACTCTATCCGCACACCGTATCCTCACACTCTATCCGCACACCGTATCCTCACACTCTATCCGCACACCGTATCCTCACACTCTATCCGCACACCATATCCTCACACTCTATCCGCACACCATATCCTCACACTCTATCCGCACACCGTATCCTCACACTCTATCCGCACACCATATCCTCACACTCTATCCGCTCAACATATCCTCACACTCTATCCGCACACCCTGTCCGCATACCGTGTCCGAACACCCTTTTCCGCACACCCTGTCCGAACACCCTATCCAAACAAACTTTCCGCACACCCTGTCCGTACACCCTATCCGAACACCCTTTCCGCACACCCTGTCCGAACACCCTGCCCCAACAAACTTTCCGCACACCATATCCTCACACTCTATCCGAACTTCATATTCGCACACCATATCCGCACACCTTGTCTGCATACTCTGTCCGAAAACCCTTTGCGCACACCTTATCCGTACACCCTATCCGCACACCATATCCGCACACCCTATCTACGCACTTGCTACACTACCATCTACACCCCCTCCACATCTCATTTATGTGGGTTGAGGTAAAGGGACTCCTGTAATAGTAATAAACGTTCCAAAAACAGTCAAAAATCAATAACTTATCTACAAATCTTATTTTCCAGCTTCTGATGCCAGCGGACGATATTCGTCGCAGTTCTTTTTCGGGAACGACTTTTGGCTCGGATCGGAAAAGCTCTGCAGTGAAATCAGCCCGATCGCCCCCTTCCCGGTCGCCTTCCACATCGTCAGATTCTCCCTCGTCCTCGACAAACAATTCACCCCTCAGGTAAATTTCATTTATTCAATCCATACTCCAACACTTCCCCGCCCCCACCCCCCATCCAAAAAAAACATTTTAGAGGTTGACCCTACAACGTAATTAATGCTTGCGGTAGGCCCAACGACACCTCCGCCCCTTCTCTCTCTAGCCAACCATCACTCAAGTCTCTGTCGCTCCCTTCTTCAATAATAATTAATTATAAATGGCCCTTTATACACCCGAGTCCAATTCCGATTTAATTGCCCTTCTCAATTGTCCATAGCGTATAATTAATTGCCTGCAATAATATATGTACAATTATAACATCGATTTCGGTAAAAACGTATTCAAATTAATCGTCCCTTAAAAAATTATAGAAAGTTTTTGACGAAAAATGGTCTCTTCAAGCGTTTTTTTTTTAAATTAAATAAAAAGTTATCTCCTAAGACGTCAATTTTGTGGTTTTTGACGATAAATAGTCTCTTAAAACATTGATTTCGAGGGTGTTTTGACAAAAACTATTTCTTAAAACGTTGATTTTGAGGTTTTTGACAAAAATTTGGCTTTATAAAACGTTAATGTTTAGGTTTTTGACGAAAAATTATCTCTTAATACGTTGATTTTGAGGTTTTTGACGAAAAAGAGCCTTAAAACGTTGATTTTTGACGGAAAACTGTCTCTTAAAACGTAGATTTTTAGGTTTTTGACAAAAAACTATCTCTTAAAACGTTGATTTTAAAGGTTTTTGACGAACATTTGGCTTTATAAAACGTTAATTTTTAGGTTTTTGACGAAAAATTAGCTCTCAAATAATGTAAATTTTAAGGTTTTTGACGAAAAAGAGCCTTAAAACGTTAATTTTTGACGAAAAATTGTCTCTTAAAACGTTGATTTTTTAGGTTTTTGACGAAAAATTATCTCTTAAAACGTTGATTTTGAGGTTTTTATGACGAAAATTGCCTCTTAAAACTTTGATAATAAGGATTTTGACGAAAAAATGTCTCTTAAAACGTTGATTTTGAGGTTTTTGACGAAAAAGAGCCTTAAAACGTTGATTTTTGACGGAAAATTGTCTCTTAAAACTTTGATTTTTAGGTTTTTGACGAAAAATTATCTCTTAAAACGTTGATTTTGAGGTTTTTATGACGGAAATTGCCTCTTAAACCTTTAATAATAAGGATTTTGACGAAAAAATGTCTCTTAAAACGTTGATTTTGAGGTTTTTGACGAAAAATAGCCTTAAAACGTTGATTTTTACGAATAGTTGTCTCTTAAAACGTTGATTTTTCGGTTTTTGACAAAAAATTATCTCTTAAAACGTTGATTTTGAGGTTTTATGACAAAAAATTGCCTCTTAAAACTTTGATTATAAGGATTTTGACGAAAAAATGTCTCTTAAAACCTTGATTTTGAGGTTTTTGATGAAAAATTGGCTCTCAGAATGTTCATTTTGACGACCCCGCCACTGTTGGGTCGCCAAACCCTCATAACCTCCAAAATTAAATTTTCGTGGACTTTTTGAGAAAATTAAAATAATAAAAAAAGCTAAAAAACGACCTTTTGTTGTCAAGAAAAAGTTCAAAATGAGGCTTGAAGGTATCCTTAGAGGCGACCTCAATAGCCCCTTTGGAAATTCGCTAAATGTAGGAAAAGTCTCTTGGTCAATCCCAAGTCGCTTATTTCTCAATTTCTTTTGCATCATAGGCGCGAGGACGTCTGGACCTTTTATGAAAGGTCATATTGAATAATTCAAAAACAAAAATTATTCTAATTATTCAAATTATTCATTTGAATCGTTTTTTATTTGATAAAAAAGTGCGTTTATAAATTCGCTTTTTGAGTCATTAAAGCGTAAAATGCATGCGATTTTCATACACAAAAGGGAGGAGAAAATCTTGAGGTCGTTTTCCATGCAAATTTTCTCGTCGGTTCATAAAATGTAAATCGAGCTTCGCTATATCGCTAATTTTAAGAGCGCCGCCTTCCTCCTCCGATAATTATCCGCTGCAATCTGAACGATCATCAAAATCGCTTTAAAATGTTATTTTTCGATTAAAAAGGATGAGATTTTCTAAATTTCTTAACTTGTTTAAGGAGTCTGGAATGTTTTGTTACGTTTTTATACTTTTTGCTTAGGAAACTTGTCTTCCGAACACGCAGACTAGAAAGGAAACTTCATTTAAAATTGGTCCAAGGCCTACCGGGGCGAATGTGCAATTCAAAACCCGGCGGATCCCCTCAACCGTGTTTTTTGAACTTTAATTGAAAGGGGCGAAGGACCTTTCAAACTAAGAAAATCAAAAAGAATTTTATTATTTTATTGTTTTATTTTAACGAGCAAAAATGCATAAACGTGTGGTATGGGGAGGGAGGGTAAATGTGACGTCACTTCTTTGGTTGTTAGTTAAAAGGGTTGGTTGAACGACGATCATTTATGATTTTGCCCCTTTTGTCCAAAAAGGCACTTTTGAATTGGGATTTTGACCCACACAACCTCCAAAACTACCAAACCCACACCTTCCCAACTATACCATTTAGACCTACCAACTTTTACCATCTACACTACTCCAACTGTTCCACATAAAAGCCCCTAACTATCTATCCCCTCTACACCCCCAACTAACCCATCTACACTTCCTAACTATCCCATCTACACCTCTCAACTATCCCATCTAAGCTTCCTAACTATCCCATCTACAATCCCTAACTATATCACATCTACACCCCCAACTAAATCCCATCTACACTTCCTAACCATCCCATCTACACTTCCTAATTATATCGCATCTACACAACCCAACTAAATCCGATCTACACCCCCCAACTATCCCATCTACACCTGTCAACTATCCCATCTATGCTTCCTAACTATCCCATCTACACTTCCTAACTATCCCATCTACACTTCCTAACTATATCACATCTACACCTCCCAACTAAATCCTATCTACACTTCCTAACTATATCACATCTACACCTCCCAACTATATCCCACCTACACCCACCACCTATCACATCTACCCCTCCCTACTATCCCATCTACACTTCCTAACTATCCCATCTACACTTCCTAATTATATCACATCTACATAGCCCAACTAAACCCCATCTACATCCCCAGACCATCCCATCTCCACCTCTCAACTATCCCATCTACGCTTCCTAACTATCCCATCTACACCTACCACCTATCGAATCTACGCCTCCCAACTATCCAATCTACACTTCCTAAATATTTCACATCTACACCCCCAAACTATCCCATCTACACCTAGCAACTATCCCATCTACATGCCCTCAAAAATCCCATCTACACCTTCTAACTAGCTCTCCTACACACCCCATACTATCCTAGCTATATCTCCCAATTAATCCCACCTAAACTCCCCCAACTATCCTATCTTCACCTCTTCATTATCCTATCTACACCTCTGATTATCCTATCTACACCTCTGATTTTCCTATCACCCTCTTGATTATCCTATCTACACCTCCCAACTATCCATCTACACCCCCAAACTATCCCATCTACACCCACCAACTATCCCACCTACACTCCCCCAACAATCCCATCTACACCTTCTAACTAGCTCTCCTACACACCCCATACTATCCCAGCTATATCTCCCAATTATCCATCAAACTCCCCAAATCCTATCTACACCTCTATATCCTATCTACACCTCTTAATTATCCCATCTACGACTTCTAACTATCCCATCTACACCTACCACCTATCGAATCTACGCCTCCCAACTATCCCATCTACACCCCCAAACTATCCCATCTACACCCACCAACTATCCCACCTACACTCCCCCAACAATCCCATCTACACCTTCTAACTAGCTCTCCTACACACTCCCAACTATCCCAGCTATAACTCCCAATTAATCCACCTAAACTCTCCCAACTATCCTATCTACACTCTTAATTATCCTATCTACACCTCCCAAATATCACATCTATACCCACCAACTATCTCACCTACACTTCCTAACTATATCACATCTACACCTTCTAACTACTCTCCTACACACCCCATACTATCTCAGCTATATCTCCCAATATCCCACCTAAACTCCCCCAACTATCCTATCTACACCTCTTAATTATCCTATCTACACTCCCAACTATCACATCTATACCCACCAACTATCTCACCTACACTTCCTAACTATATCACATCTACACCTTCTAATTAGCTCTCCTACACACCCCATACTATCCCAGCTATATCTCCCAATAATCCCACCTAAACTCCCCCAACTATCCTATCTACACCTCTTAATTATCCTATCTACACCTCCAACTATCACATCTATACCCACCAACTATCTTCACTGACACTTCCTAGACTATATCACATGCTACACTTCTAACTAGCTCTCCTACACACCCCATACTAGTCCTCAGCTATATCTCCAATTAATCCCACCTAAACTCCCCACTATCCGATGCTACACCTCTAATTATCCTATCTACATCCTCACCTCCCAACTATCACATCTATACCCACAACTATCTCATCTACCTCTCACTATCTCTATCACTCTATCACCTCATACTAGCTCATACACTACAGCACCCATATACTATCGCCAGCTATATCTCCTCCAATAATCATCCTCAAACTCTCCCAACTATCGCATATCTACAACCTCTGTAATTATCCTATCATACACACGTCTTAATTACTCCCATCTACGACTTCTTACTACTCCATCTACACCTACCACCTATACGAATTACGTCGCTCCAACTATCCCATCTCTCACACACAAACTATCCCGATCTACACCCACCAACTATCCCACCGACACTCCATCCAACTCTCACACACAATCCATCTACACCTTCTATAACTAGCTCTCCTGACACACTCCCAATACTATCCAGCTATAACTCCACATTATGTAATCCACCTAACTCTGCAACTATCCTATCTACACCATCTTAATTATCCTATCTACACCTCCCACCTATCACAGTCTATACGCCACGCAAATCTATCTCACTACACTTCCACTATCTATCATGCACATCTACCATCACCTTGTCATCTACAGCTCTCCTACACACCCATACTATCCCAGCTATATCTCCTTCATTAATCCCTATCCTAAACTCACTATTTCTATCTCACACTCTCTTAATTATCCTATCTATATCACCTGCCAACTATCACATCTATACCACCAACTATCTCACACTACACTTCCTAACTATATATCACATCTACACGCTATCTAATTAGCTCTCCTACACACCCATACTATCCCAGAGCTATATCTCCCGCAAATTAATCCTCACCTAAACTCCCCCAAGCTATCCTATGCGACACCTCTTGCATTATCCTATCTACATTCTCCAACTATCACATCTATACCCACAACTTCTCACCGTACACTTCCTAACTATATCACATCTACACCTTCTAATTAGCAAAAAATCTCCTACACACCCTGACATACTATCCAGCTATATCTCCAAATAATCCCATCTCTAAAACTCACCAACTATCCCACTATCTACACTACTACTTATATTATCCTATCTACACCTCCACAACTATCACATCTATACCACCAACTATCTCATCCTACACTTCCTAACTATATCACATACTACACTCTTCTAATTAGCTCTCCTACAACACCCATACTATCCGCAGCTATATCTCCCAATCTATCCCACCTAAACTCAACTATCGATCTTCACCTACTAACTATCCTATAAAAACGTCTACATCCTCCCACACTATCACATCTAATACCCAACACAACTTATCTCGACAGCTACACTTGTCCTACCTATATCACATCATACACCTCGATAGACTATGCTCTCCTACACACCCCATAGACTATACATAGCATATATCTACCCAATTAATCCACACCATAAACATCCCTTCGCAACGATCTATCTTTATCCTCTTAATTATCCTATTCTACACACTCTTGAGGATTATCCTATCTACACCTCTTGATTTTCCTATCAACACTCTTGATTATCCTATCTACACTCCCAACTATCCATCTACACCCCCAAACTATCCCATCTACACCTAGCAACTATCCCATCTACATGCCCTCAAAAATCCCATCTACACCTTCTAACTAGCTCTCCTACACACCCCATACTATCCTAGCTATATCTCCCAATTAATCCCACCTAAACTCCCCCAACTATCCTATCTACACCTCTTAATTATCCTATCTACACCTCTTGATTATCCTATCTACACCTCTTGATTTTCCTATCAACACCTCTTGATTATCCTATCTACACCTCCCAACTATCCCATCTACACCCCCAAACTATCCCATCTACACCCACCAACTATCCCACCTACACTCCCCCAACAATCCCATCTACACCTTCTAACTAGCTCTCCTACACACCCCATACTATCCCAGCTATATCTCCCAATTAATCCATCCTAAACTCTCCCAACTATCCTATCTACACCTCTTAATTATCCTATCTACACCTCTTAATTATCCCATCTACGCTTCTTAACTATCCCATCTACACCTACCACCTATCGAATCTACGCCTCCCAACTATCCCATCTACACCCCCAAACTATCCCATCTACACCCACCAACTATCCCACCTACACTCCCCCAACAATCCCATCTACACCTTCTAACTAGCTCTCCTACACACTCCCAACTATCCCAGCTATAACTCCCAATTAATCCCACCTAAACTCTCCCAACTATCCTATCTACACCTCTTAATTATCCTATCTACACCTCCCAACTATCACATCTATACCCACCAACTATCTCACCTACACTTCCTAACTATATCACATCTACACCTTCTAACTAGCTCTCCTACACACCCCATACTATCCCAGCTATATCTCCCAATTAATCCCACCTAAACTCCCCCAACTATCCTATCTACACCTCTTAATTATCCTATCTACACCTCCCAACTATCACATCTATACCACCAACTATCTCACCTACACTTCCTAACTATATCACATCTACACCTTCTAATTAGCTCTCCTACACACCCCATACTATCCCAGCTATATCTCCCAATTAATCCCACCTAAACTCCCCCAACTATCCTATCTACACCTCTTAATTATCCTATCTACACCTCCCAACTATCACATCTATACCCACCAACTATCTCACCTACACTTCCTAACTATATCACATCTACACCTTCTAACTAGCTCTCCTACACACCCCATACTATCCCAGCTATATCTCCCAATTAATCCCACCTAAACTCCCCCAACTATCCTATCTACACCTCTTAATTATCCTATCTTAACCTCCCAACTATCCCATCTAAAGCTACCAACTATCCCATCTACATTCCCAAAAAAGTTGGCGGGTGCCAAATATCCTATCTTCAACTCTACCCGTCCCAGCTAATCCCATCTACACCTCCCAACTATCCCACCTACACTCCCTGACTATTCCGAAACTATGTTCCTACACTCCCCCAACTATCCCATCTACACCTCCTAACTCCATCTACACATAACTACTATTCCATCTACACTCCCCCAATTATCCGATAATATGCACCTCCCAACTATCCCATCTACACCTTCCAAATATCCTTCCCTATGTACACCTATCTACACCTATAACTTACCCATCTACACCCACAATTTCTACAACTATACTCCAAAAACTTCCCCATCGTTCTGGGCTGGTCAAACCAAGTATTCAAATCAAATAGTATAGTTGTGCTTCCTCACTTACCGAAAGTAGGTAGTGGAAGCATACCCGTTTCGATCAGAGATTACTAAGTACTTGCCTAACTAATTCATCCTGAA
Source organism: Orius laevigatus (assembly GCA_018703685.1). Classification (NCBI taxonomy): domain Eukaryota; kingdom Metazoa; phylum Arthropoda; class Insecta; order Hemiptera; family Anthocoridae; genus Orius; species Orius laevigatus. The sequence continues at coordinate 8,865 of JAGWEN010001249.1, forward strand.
TAACTAACTTTTTTTCGACTTTTTCTTGATCTTCAACTTACCAAACTTTTTCTTACAGGCTCGTCAAATGTCTTTAGGCGTCTGCCTTCCCGAAGGATGCAGTTCGAACGACATCAGGCAGCTCCTCGAAGCAACCAACATCCCTCCGGACGCAAACCACAATCTAACCCTCCTACGAGTAAGGCCAGTACCCGGACCTTACAAACTCGTCGAAGACCCAAAAGTCCACATAATGGCGTAAGTCAAAATAATCCTTAAAAAATTACTTTCATCATTCCTCCTATCATGAAAGAGTAGAAAAACATTGAAATTCAAGACCTGAATTCTATTTTAATGAGCTCCCTAAGGTTTGATGAGAATCTTAAGCAGGTATCTTTCAACACTTGGATATTAAATTTTTGCCCATATTCTGAAAATTTCATGATTTTCGATCGCATTTTCTGTCAATTTAAAGCATAAAAAAATTTTTCCATTTTTTTCCGTCAAATTAGAAACTTTATTTTTTCACTGGGGTTGCCGGGTGTCAGTAAAAATGGCGTCGGCCCGTGGGAAGAGACGAGATATACAAGAATTCAATTAGGGACGTAAATTGATAATGGCATATCTGACGGGCCCCCTCCACTCTTTTCCTACCGTCCGCAGTCCTCACGTTATTAAATTTCTCTCACTTCAAAGGGAATACATTACGGACATTGTTTTGAAGCTTTTTACCCCACCACCGCCCAACATCCCCCCTGGCGGACTGTTTGTTTCCCCCTTTATATCGTTGTTTTTCTCTTTTTGACGCGATATACATTCTTTTCCGTAATTTTTAATTTGCCTACTCGTTTGTTCTCTGTCTTGTTAATCTGAGAACCTCCCTTTTCCATTTATTAATTTTTTTTTCCTTTTCATTTCCATCTTTTTTAAACACTCGATCTCGTTGTGTAAGCGAAAAAAAGCTCCTTTTACATAATTTTCATGTACTTGTATTTTTAATAGAGAGAAAACTCGTCAGTAAGCCAAGGTTTTGATTTTGCCAATTAAAAAATAGATAAAAAAAAAGGAGGTGCAACGAACTCGTTTAAATGACTTGCGTAAGTTTAACCTCGTAAAAAAATGATATGGTGGAGAGTCTTTATTAATTCTACATTTGGCTTTCCGACTGTAAAGGTCGCTATTGAAATTAAAAACAGTGGAGTTGGCTATAGTTGGCCATGGGAATTTAGATGCGAGGAATAAGCTAACTTTTGACCTTGATGCTAGAAACAAATGCTTTCCATCCTCTTGGAATATGAGGTCCTGGCTATCATTGGCACAGGAGGTCCTTTCTTTCTCTTGGTATAAGAGTTCCTGGCTTCCTATTGGCCCAGGAGTTCTCTGCTACCTACTTTTGGCACGATTCTGGCTTCCTTTTATCACAGGTCCTGGCTTCTTCAGCACAGCAGGATCTGCTAGAACAGCTAGAATTGCTTCCACTTGGCGCAGGCCTCCTATTGGTCAAGGAGGTCCTGTCTTCCTATTGGTCATGGAGTTTTTGGCTTCCCCATGGCGCAGGAGATCCTGGCCTCCTATTGATCAAGGAGTTCTTGGCTTCCCCATGGCACAGGAGGTCCTGGCTTCCTATTGGTCAAGGAGTTCTTGGCTTCCCCATGGCACAGGAGATCCTGGCCTCCTATTGGTCAAGGAGTACTTGGCTTCCCCATTACGCAGGAGATCCTGGCCTCCAATTGGTCAAGGAGTTCTTGGCTTCCGCCGTGGCACACTGCACTGCAGGATCTTGCTTCCCCGTGGCACAGGAGGTCCTGGCTTCCTATTGGTCAAGGAGTTCTTCGCTTACCCATGGCACTGGAGATCCTGCCTCCTATTGGTCAAGGAGTTCTCGGCTTCCCCATTACGCAGGAGCTCCTGTCCTCCTATTGGTCAAGGAGTTCTTGGCTTCCGCCGTGGCACACTGCACAGCAGGATCTGGCTTCCCCGTGGCACAGAAGGTCCTGGCTTCCTATTGGTCAAGGAGTTCTTCGCTTACCCATGGCACTGGAGATCCTGGCCTCCTATTGGTCAAGGAGTTCTTGGCTTCCCCATTACGCTGGAGGTCCTGTCTTCCTATTGGTCAAGGAGTTCTTCGCTTACCCATGGCACTGTAGATCCAGGCCTCCTATTGGTCAAGGAGTTCTTGCCTTCCCCATTACGCAGGAGGTGATGTCCTCCTATTGGTAAAGGAGTTCTTGGCTTCCCCATGGCACACTGCACAGCAGGATCTGGCTTCCCCGTGGCACAGGAGGTCCTGGCTTCCTATTGGTCAAGGAGTTCTTCGCTTACCCATGGCACTGGAGATCCTGGCCTCCTATTGGTCAAGGAGTTCTTGGCTACCCCATTACGCGGGAGGTGATGTCCTCCTATTGGTAAAGGAGTTCTTGGCTTCCCCATGGCACACTGCACAGCAGGATCTTGCTTCCCCGTGGCACTGGAGATCCTGCCTCCTATTGGTCAAGGAGTTCTCGGCTTCCCCATTACGCAGGAGCTCCTGTCCTCCTATTGGTCAAGGAGTTCTTGGCTTCCGCCGTGGCACACTGCACAGCAGGATCTGGCTTCCCCGTGGCACAGAAGGTCCTGGCTTCCTATTGGTCAAGGAGTTCTTCGCTTACCCATGGCACTGGAGATCCTGGCCTCCTATTGGTCAAGGAGTTCTTGGCTTCCCCATTACGCTGGAGGTCCTGTCTTCCTATTGGTCAAGGAGTTCTTGGCTTCCGCCGTGGCACACTGCACAGCAGGATCTGGCTTCCCCGTGGCACAGAAGGTCCTGGCTTCCTATTGGTCAAGGAGTTCTTCGCTTACCCATGGCACTGGAGATCCTGGCCTCCTATTGGTAAAGGAGTTCTTGGCTTCCCCATTACGCTGGAGGTCCTGTCTTCCTATTGGTCAAGGAGTTCTTGGCTTCCCCATTACGCAGGAGGTCCTGTCTTCCTATTGGTCAAGGAGTTCTTGGCTTCCCCGTGGCACAGGAGGTTCCTGTCTTCCTATTGGTCAAGGAGTTTTTGGCTTCCCCGTGGCACAGGAGGTGCTGGCCTCCTATTCGCCAAGGAGTTCTCAGTTTCCTCTAGGCACAATATGGCTTCCTATTGGCAAAGAGTTCCTTTTCTTCTCTGTCTGCTATAGTCAAAATCCATTCGACCTCACAATTAAGTGTTAGTAGAGTACTCTTGTTTCGGACGTCACAAGTTCGATACTCCAAACTCCCTATATTCATCATTTCAAGTCTCAGCAACCACATTGATTCTTTTCTCATTTTTAGGAGCGTAGCCGCTATAATTTTGATTCTGATGACCATCGGTACTGTTTACGAGTCAGTCCTCGAGCGCCGTCAAAAGAAGAGGTTCCTTCACAGAGCGAACAACAACGAGAGCGTCACAATGGAAAAATTGAACTTCGAAAAAGAGGAACTCTCAAAATCCGAATCCGACCTCGTAGCATCCATGGACCCTTGCAAAGGTACAATTTTCTTTCCACAACATTAGTAGCTTAAATCGCATCTTATATACTGGTGAGGATTAAACGAATGAAAAACATTTTTATTTTTAGTTCAAATGTAAATTTAAGCCTCGGAAAATTTTTTTGAGAAGAGTTTTTTAATTAAATCCACCTCGGCGTGAAAATGTAGGGGGTAGGATTGAAAACTGAAAAGAGACAGCGGTAAAAAAGAGGGTCTATTATTTTCCACGTTACTTTTTTATATAAAAAAAACTTTGTCAATCGCTTCTCTCTCTCGGCTCTCAATTGATTTCACACAAAACTCACTGAAGTGTCAGACAGGGGGGAAAAAGGTTGAAAAACAGAAGGGAGCGATTTAAAAAGCGGTGTTTTCCAGTCATGTTTTTTCATCCTTCAATGAAACAATTGGCCTATTTGAACAAGCAAGAACTACATTTATTTAAGTTGAAATTTTTTTTAGGTATGGGGAAGACTGGTGAGCTCGTTTTGTCTTTTTCGATCTTGAAAAACGGGCGGAAGATCCTCGAATGTGGAGCGCCTCCGAAAGATTCGATCTCGTGTGTTCATGGATTAAGGTTTTTCTCACTCGCCTGGGTCATTATGGTTCACACCTACCTCCAGGTCTTCTCTATTGCGGGTAAGTAAATAAAAGATAGAGATCACAAAGAGAAAGCTCTTTGTTGAGAAAGACAAATATTTGATCTTACTTTTTTAATAATTGTGTAGAAAATAAACGGATGAGGACATTGGCTGAAGAGACGATACCGTATCAGACTGTTTCGAATGCATCATTTTCTGTTGACACTTTCTTCTTTATAAGGTTGGAGTTTAATTTTTAAGTGTTAAACCTGGAATGAGTGTTGGAGGGTTTTGTTTTTGTGATTGAATGTTGGTAACCCTGGTGCAAAAGATAAAATTTAAGCTATCTTAGCTTATTCAGGCTTCCTTCTTCTTCGTCCCTTGTGACTCGTTCTCTCGTCCCCCGGTCCAATATTCACGTAGTCCTCTGGTGCCCTAGCCCCCTTGTCTCCTTAGTCCAATGGTTCCCTAGCCCCCCGGTCCCCCAGAAAACCTCTGGCCTCCTAGTAACGTAGTCCCCCAGACCCCCTTGGCCCCTTAGCATCCCCTAGTCCTCTGGCATCCCCCAGTCCCCTATCCTCTCACGTCCCCTACCCCCTTAGTCCCCTAGCCATCCCCAGTCCCCTATCCTCTGACAGTCCCCTACCCCCTTAGTCCCCTAGCCTCCCCCAGTACCATGGCATCCCCTAGTCCCCTAGCCTCCCCCAGTACCATGGCATCCCCTAGTCCCCTAGCCTCCCCCAGTGCCCTGGCATCCCCTAGTCCCCTAGCCTCCCCCAGCTGACCCCTAGTCCCCTAGCCTCCCCCAGTGCCCTGGCATCCCCCAGTGCCCTGGCATCCCCTAGTCCCCTAGCCTCCCCCAGTACCCTAGCATCCCCCAGTCCCCTATCCTCTGACAGTCCCCTACCCACTTAGTCCCCTAGCCTCCCCCAGTACCATGGCATCCCCTAGTCCCCTAGCCTCCCCCAGTGCCCTGGCATCCCCTAGTCCCCTAGCCTCCCCCAGTGCCCTGGCATCCCCTAGTCCCCTAGCCTCCCCCAGTGCCCTGGCATCCCCTAGTCCCCTAGCCTCCCCCAGTGCCCTGGCATCCCCTAGTCCCCTAGCCTCCCCCAGTACCCTAGCATCCCCCAGTTCCCTATCCTCTGACAGTACCATGGCATCCCCTAGTCCCCTAGCCTTCCCCAGTGCCCTGGCATCCCCTAGTCCCCTAGCCTCCCCCAGTACCCTAGGATCAGGCTATAGGCTTTATACGGATCTACCATCCGGGTATAGGCGGATCTGCCGGCCACCTATAGACGGATCTGCAGGCAACCTATAGATGGATATGCCGACCTGACGGATTTACCGGCCACCTATAGATTGATCTACCGGCCGGGTATAGATGGATCCTCCCCTAGCCCCCTACCCCCTTGGCTCCAATTCCCCTTGTCCACCTGGCCCCCTAGCCCCCGGCCCCCCAGTCACCTCCCCTTTCCTCCTAGTCCAGTAGTTCCATAGTCCCCTAGCCATTTAGCCCAGCACTTCATTGGATCCACCACTAAGTTCACCATGTTTTCTCTAGTTTTCAAGAGCAAAACCAAAATTCAACAGCTTTTTTAGCTTCCTTCTTTCAAAAAATAATCTCTTCTTTAAATTTTTTCCTCAGTGGTCTTCTGGTCGCCTACCTTTACTTCAAAAGCAGCAAAAAGCCCGAAAAAGACACTACCAGGACACCCCGCCCACCTCGACCTCTCGGCGTCGAAATCAAAATTATGTTCATGAAATACTTCACATTTTTAGGTTACCGTTTTATCCGGTAAGTTTACTTTCCTTAAAAAAAATTGTTTTCCTTATTTTCTTTTAGACTCACTCCTGCATATCTCTTCGTCCTCGGTATAGCCGAAATCGCGATGAGGTGGATCAAAAACAATTCAGTTTTCGAACCCATAAGCATGGACAATGTCAACTGCGCCAAATATTGGTGGAGAAACGCCCTCTACATCAACAGCCTCTATCCAAGATCAGAAATGGTAACATCCACAAATCGACTTCATTTTTTATATCGACCTTCTTTTCAGTGCATGCTTTGGAGTTGGTATCTATCGAACGACACCCAATTTTACGTTTTAGGAATCATGTTTCTCTTGATCTCATCAAAGTAAGCCATTTAAAATTAATTTCTTTTTAAGATATCTTAGAGTAGCAGCGACCTCATTAGTCTTTCTACTCATCAGCTCTTGCATTACGACAGCAATTATTTCAGTCTATTTCGACCACATCGTCAGGTAAGACAAAACTAATGTTTTATACTAAAAAAAACTAAATTTTCAAATTTCAGTGTAAAACAACCTTTTCAACTTTTTGACGAGCTTTACGATAAACCGTGGACTCGCCTTGGACCGTACATTGTCGGAATGTTCACCGGGTATTTTCTCTTCAGGACGAAGGGCTCGATTAGAATATCAAAGGTAGGGCGACGTATTATGAATTTATAATTGCCAAAAGTCATATTTCGTATTAACATATCATGCGGAGTTTTTTCCTCCCTGGGATGAATAATTTATGTCGTCATTTTTCGTTCTTTTGTTTTTTTAAATTAGACCCTGACTTTTGTTGGATGGGCTGCGTCGCTTTCGACGTTGATGGCTTTGGTCTATGGAGTTCTGAACTCAGGGATGGGAGTGGCAGGGTCAGCGGTGTATGCAGGATTGGGACACACAGCTTGGGGACTCGCCCTCAGTTGGATAGTCATCGCTTGCACAAATGGTTCTGGAGGTAATGTACTATATCAATTGTGGCATTGGGGTGTTAAGGATCTTTGATATCTCATGACAATTTTTCATTGACATCAGAAGTGGGATTCTTTCCTTTATTTCCTTCCTCGTTCACCGCTGTATTAAAATATTAATTTGCATTGTTTTTAGGATGCATAAACTCATTACTTTCGTGCAGACTACTCCAGCCTTTGAGCCGGCTTACTTACTGCGCCTACCTCATCCATCCTGTCATCATGGTCCTCACATCATTCCAAATGGACGGACCCCTCCACCTCTCCACACCACTTACGGTAAGTCTCACATCAGAAGTGGGATGTTGCTTTCGACATCAGAAGTGGGATTAATTTTTTTTTCCAGTTTATGGTCTACTTTGGAAACATGGTCGCATCATTCATCGCTTCATTTTTCATCTCTTTGGCATTAGAAGCTCCGACCGTTCGCCTCCTCAAAGTCTGCCTTTCCCCCGTCATGGCCAAACAAAACAGCTAAACAATTTTTTCCTCAACTTTTCAAATAAAATATAAATATGTAAATATGTGAAAAAATCGTTTTTAGCCTACCTTAGACTATAAAAAATTACAAATTAAATTATTATTAGATGTAAATATTATCATACTTTTCGTTGCCATAATTTTTTTGTTATTGTGAATCTGTTAAAAATCATTGAATATAGAAAAATGGCAACTTTAAAGTGTTATAATGTAATCTGTGATGGCTTTTGAATAAAAATAATGTAAGAATTAATATTAATAAAAAATTCAAAAAGCCCTTTTGCTCAATTTTGTAATTTTTTTTAAGCACCAAACAAAAAAAAGCTTAAAAAATGTTTTTTTGTTGATTATAGTTTATAATAAAAAATAAAAAAAATATAGAGAAAATTCACCTAAGTACCCATTTTCCTTTAAAAAAGTTGAAGATTAGTTGTAATATGAAAAAAAGGAAATCCTCGGATTAAATCCATGCCATAAAATGCACGTGGGTTTTAATTAAGGGGTCGTTTTGAAGTAACAGATGGTTGGGGAAAAAATCTAAAAGAAGGGGAATTTTTTAAGTTTTTCCTCCGAAAGGAAATGACTCAAGCAAAGATATATATATAAAAAAAAGTATTTTTTATTTTAAAACGTCAAAATTGAACCTCAGGACGGATTTGAACCTCTAACCTTCCGCATACCTACCTACTGCAGTTAACTTTTTGCCCTTATAGAGTATAGATTACCAATTTATGACGATCTTTATAGTATTGAAAGTTATAAATTGTTAATAAATGAAAATTTTTTTAATTTTACACAATCAAGCTTTTATTTTATTTTTTTGAAAATCCAATTAAAGTTCTATGAATAATGGAGTGGCGGATGATGAGAGGTAAAAGTTGTTAACGTATTCATATACGTTAGGTGTATATAAAGTTTAGGAATTGAATCAAAGCGATTCTGAACTAGAATGACAAGGAAAATATTCTTTATTTGCTGAAAATGGCAAAAACCTTTCGATTATTTATTTGTTGTCAGAAAAATTTCGAGGGGTGGAAGGATGTAGGAGGTTTGATTAATGAAAAGGGTTTCGTGTTCAGAAAGCCGGACAAATGATTTTCGGACAGGGCAGCCTCGCAAAACATCAACTACTTTTAATTAATTCCGACAACAACGCCCCTCGCGAAAGCTCATCCTTCCTCCCCCCGATACCCTTTTCGTACCTTTCAATCCACCAACTTTCAACACTTTGGAAACTACGAGATCATGAAGGCATTCGTTATAAATCGTTGATTCCATTAAAACTTAGGAGTTAATTTTGAAAGAGAAGAATATAAACCAGTCTGGTATCACATTAAGGGGACGTGAAAACAGTTATTCAATGATAGCTCATAGAAAAATGATCCGATCTGGACCGGACTTTTTTTTAAATGAAGCTTATTTATTTCTCCGAGCATTCCACTAAACTTATTGTAATAAAAATAAATCTTTGTAGTAAAAAAAAATGTTTAAATTTTTTTTTAAACTTTTTAAAGAATTGTTTAGTGAAATGCGCTCCACATAACAAAGAACATAAGTATGCAAATTTTGAATCAATTCCGATGACTCAATCTTTAGTTATCATTGAAATACTATCTCTACAAATTTTGAATCACGCGGGTTTTTCAACGAATCAAAGACAAGTGGGCGGAGAGAACCGGCTCCTCCTGCCGGGAAGGGATGAGTTTAAAACCCTCGTGTTATGCGGGTCGCCCCGCCCTCGCTGTTATGGAAAGACCGGCGCTGGATGGGCCCTTAAAAACCTTTTCTGATTAAAAAAAATTTCCTGAATTGAAACCCGTTCCTTTTGAGGTTTGAAGGATATTTTTTTTGCCACTATCTCGAAAATTATAGGTCGCAGGTGAAAAAGTATAAAGTGCAAAATTAAAGCTTATTCAATTTCCTACAATTTTGAACTTAATAGATTTTTTGTAGGACCAAACGTATGTGAGCTACAAGGCGACAAAAAAAGCCGGATTTTCGGCAAATTTTAGAAAATTGAGAAAAAAATAGGGAAGACTTCATCTAATCAAAAAAGGCCACATTTTTTTTAGTTTTTCAGCAATATCTCGAAAACTATAGGTCACAAGAGAAAAACTATTAAGCACAAAATTAACGCTTACTCAATTTCCTACAATTTTGAACTTAATAGATTTCTTGTAGGACCAAACGTATGTGAGCTACGAGGCGACAAAAAAGCCGGATTTTCGGCAAATTTTAGATAAGTGAGAAAAAAAAAATAGGGAAGATTTCATCTAATCAAAAAAAGGCGACTTTTTTTTTTTTTTTTTTTTTTTCTTTCACCAATATCTCGAAAACCATAGGTCGCAGGAGAAAAAATATAAAGGACAAAATTAACGCCTATTCAATTTCCTAAAATTTTGAACTTAATAGATTTTTTGTAGGACCAAACGTATGTGAGCTACGAGGCGACGAAAAAGCCGGATTTTCGGCAAATTTTAGAAAAGCGAGAAAAAAAATAGGGAAGATTTCATCTAATCAAAAAAAGGCGACTCTCCAACATCTCGAAAACCATAGGTCGCAGGAGAAAAAATATAAAGGACAAAATTAACACTTATTCAATTTCCTAAAAGTTTGAACTTAATAGATTTTTTGTAGGACCAAATGTATGTGAGCTACGAGGCGACAAAAAAGACGGATTTTCGGCAAATTTTTAGAAAAGTGAGAAAAAATTAGGGAAGACTTCATCTAATCTAAAAAGTGTACTTTGTAAAAGTTGTAGAGAATTCAATTTCTCAAATTAACGATCAATAGGTAAGGGGTGGGGGTGAAGTCAGTTGTTTTTAAAAGGTAACTAAATTCTCTACAACTTTTACAAAATAAACTTATTGATTAGATGAAGTTTTCCTTCGTTCAGAGGTCAAAATTGAAAATCCCATTTTTTTTGTCGCCTCGTAGCTAACATACTTTTGGTCCTACAAAAAATCTGTATCAATCAAAATTTTAGAAAATTGAATAAACTTTAATTTTGTTTTTATAACTTTTTCACCTATGACCTACGGTTTTCGAGATATTGGCGAAAAACCGCCATAGCTTTTTCTGCCCCAATGCATAGACTGATGGACTAATTTGGTGCTTTTTCAATCATATCTAAGTCGATTTTATTTATTTTTATTCGAATCTTTAGACAAATTGTTTCGTGAGAATAACCTATTAATTATGTATTATAAAGTTATAAATGTGAAATACTTTGCCTACGTTATTTATTAATAATATAATATATTCTAGTATTCGATTTTTTAAAGCCACATTTGCTTTCGGAGGTGTCGGACTAAAATGGAGTCAAAACCGTGGAAGTTCGATGAATGCAAATTTTACAAAGAAAACGGTTTTCATTACTTGGTGAGTATGGAAAAACACTTTTTTGTCGCCCCATGCTAGGAAATTTTGAAATTTTAGCAAAAATGTGGACTTCTGACGACAAACAGATATTTCAGAATGTGGTATCCAATTCACAATGGAACGATTTTGCTCTTTTTGATCGTTTCTTGCTGCCTCGTTTTTCAGGACAGTTACGCTGAGTTTGTCGAAATTGTTCATTTTGCAGTGCTCCTCCTTTTGACCGAAGTTGGTTTTATACTCATACCTAAAGAGTCAATGATAGAAATGATTAGGTAAGCCTACTACCATAAAAGACTGAAATTTTAGCCCTGAAGCTTGTTGGTATGATGTTGATGATGACGTCAATACGACAATGACTATGCCATTTGGGTGGTCATAGCAGTAAGCTTATAGCCATCACATTTGATTTCCTCAAAGATTGCCCACTACTTCCTCGTGTGGGATTCAAACCAACCTATAGGATATCGTGCTAATTTCAATGGCTTCATATAAAACTTCTTTTTCTTTTGAGGATTTGCGATCATGGAGTTCACGACTATGGGAAGACGCTTGACTCGAAATCGATCGAAGAAATTGAAAAACTGAAAACGAACATTTACAAAAGGAAACATTTCAGAATGCAATTTGTAAATAACGGCCTCTTCATTGCCACTTTCTGCCTCAACTTTGTCAGATCGATATATGATTATTTTGTCGGAAAATACGAAAATCCAAATTTACTCGACAAGAACGTTAACAGGCATAAATCTCTTCCTAAATAATCGTTATGTAAACATTTTTTAGATATTTGCCTGTTCATATGTGGTGTCCATTTGATGTAACCCAATGGTACACCCAAGTTTTTTCATTTGCGCTTCAATATTACAACACTGGGGTGACAACCTTAGTCGTCATTGGTAACGTGTTCAACGAATTACTTCGCATTTTCATTTTCTTTTATAGCCACGTCGACGGCTTTTATAACGATAGCAGAGGAGATTTGTTTCCAGCTTTCTGTCCTAAAAGTGGGCGTAAGGAACATACAAAGGAGAGCAAACGAAGCCGGAGGAGGAACTGCAGACATCCATATATTAAAAGAATGCTTCAAATCGACTGTCAGTCACCATAATAAAATCATCGAACTTTTCGACCTTTACCAAAATTATTTCTACTGGACTTTATGGCTGATTGTGACCCTCTGCACCTATTTAATCTGCCTTTCTGGATTCTCGCTTACCATGGTGAGCTCATTAGAATTAAATTCAAAATAATCATTAATCTCAGGACGACATCAGAATGAACGATATCATTGTCATGGTCGTTTTCTTCTTTTTTGAAATGCTAGAAAACCTAATCATTTGCTGGTATGGCGAACAGATCAAAACTTTGGTAAGGACAAAATGTATTTTTGGATCTTTTAATGAAGAATTAACAGGGTGAAGATTTACGAATAGCGTTATACAACAGCGAATGGCTCGATAATAGGGTTCCTCTTAAAAATTACATATTGATCATCCAAATTCGATCAATGAGACCCTTACAGTTGTCTTGCGGTGGACTCATGGATGCCAATTTAGAAACTTTCAGCAACGTAAGTTTCTGCATCGAGCAAAAAGTTTTTGAATGTGGAAACGTTGGGGCGAATTGTAGTAGCTTCCTATGGAGTGATTGTCTTGAAAGGCACAGCTTTTCAGGCAGATTATGCCCATATTCTAGAATATTAGTTAATTTTTATTTTTTTAGGTCTGCGGCTCTGCATACTCTTATTTTAATTTGCTAAGAGCTTCAAAAAAATAAATTTTTTTTTGAATTTACACAGTTCTGAGAATTTTTAGTACGAGATTAATAAACAAGCATGCATGTAGGTAATCAATGCAAAAAATAAAATAAAATAAAATTGTTTTTGTGTGTTTTTGAATATTCCGAAACCACTTCTTTCATAATAAATCAATTGTTTCGTAAGTATTATAGATGAATAATACAAAATTGGGTATAAATAAATATCTTATTAATATGTAGAGCACTTAACTTATGTTAATAATAGATTCTTGTCTTCTTGAAATATATTCGATTTTTTTTTTAAAACCTTGTATGCTTTCGGCATGGTGGGACCAAAAATGGAATCAAGACAGTGGAAATACGAAGAATGCAAATTTTACCAAGAAAACAGTTTCTATTATTTGGTGAGTATTGAAAAAACACCTTTTTTGTTACCCCATGCTAAGGGAAATTTTTGAATTTTAGAATAAATGTGGAATTCTGACGACAAACATATTTTTGGGAATGTGGTATCCGATTCATAATGGAATGGTTTTGTTCTGTTTGATCGTCTCTTGCTGCCTCGTTTTTCAAGACAGTTATGCCGAGTTTGTCGAGATTGTTCATTTCGCAGTGCTCCTCCTTTTGACCGAAGTTGCTTTTATACTCATACCCAAAGAGTCTATGATAGAAATTATTAGGTAAAACTACAAGTTTTATTTTATAACATATAAGACTTCCGCAACGTATGATATGCAATGGATATGGCATTTTCGTAAGCAGTAAGCTAACTTATAGCCATCACCCTTGATTTCTCCATAGAGTGCGCCACTAGCTCCTCATGTGGGATTCGAACCAACCTATGGGATATCGTGCTAAATTCATTAACGTCATATAAAACTAAACTTCTTTTTCTTTTGAGGATTTGCGATACAGGAGTTCACGATTACGGAGACACGCTTGACTCGAAATCGATCGAAGAAATTGAAAAACTGAAAACGAACATTTACAAAAGGAAACATTTCAGAATGCAATTTGTAAATAACGGCCTCTTCATTGCCACTTTCTGCCTCAACTTTGTCAGATCGATATATGATTATTTTGCCGGAAAATACGAAAATCCAAATTTACTCGACAGGAACGTTAACAGGCAAAATTCTCTTCCTAAATAACCGTTATGTAATCATTTTTTAGATATTTACCTGTGCATATGTGGTGTCCATTTGACGTAACCCAATGGTACACCCAAGTTTTTTCATTTGCGCTTCAATACTACAACACTGGGGTGACAACCTTAGTCGCCATTGGTAAAGTGTTCAACGAATTACTTCAAATTTTCCTTTTCTTTTATAGCGACCTCGACGGTTTTTATAACGATTGCAGAGGAGATTTGTTTCCAGCTTTCTGTACTAAGGGTGGGCCTAAGGAACATACAAAGGCGAGCAAACGAAGCCGGAGGAGGAACTGCAGACATTAAAATAATAAAAGAATGCTTCAAATTGACTGTTAGTCACCATAATAAAATCATCGAACTTTTTGACCTTTACCAAAATTATTTCTACTGGACTTTATGGATGATTGTGACCCTCTGCACCTATTTAATCTGCCTTTCTGGATTCTCGCTTACCATGGTGAAATCATTAGAATTAAATTCATTCTAATCATTAATCTCAGGACGACATCAGAATGAACGATATCATTGTCATGGTCGTTTTCTTCTTTTTCGAAATGCTAGAAAACCTAATCATTTGCTGGTATGGCGAACAGATCAAAACTTTGGTAAGGGCGAAATGTATTTTTGGATCTTTTAATGAAGAATTAACAGGGTGAAGAATTACGAATAGCGGTGTACAACTGCAAATGGCTCGATAATAGGGTTCCGCTTAAAAATTACATGTTGATCATCCAAATTCAATCATTAAGACCCCTGCAGTTGTCTTGTGGTGGACTCATGGATGCCAATTTAGAAACTTTCAACAACGTAAGTTTAATAACGTAAGAAAAATTAGAGTTGGAGACAAAATTGTATGTAGTAGCTTCCTGTGGACTGATTGTCTTGGCACAGCTTTTCAGTTGACAACCTAAACATTTCAAGTCGATCTGTCCAAAGGGGAGTAAACGCATTGTCTCCACTTATTAACCTAATAATTTGTGTTTTTAGGTCTGTAGCTCTTCATACACATATTTTAATTTGCTAAGAGCTACAAAAAAATAAAATAAATACACCTCTGAGTCGAAAACCTCCATGAGGCCGACCTCATTAGCCTCCATTACCACGGAAATCCGCTAAAATTTAGAATTCACAAAATTCTTCGATTTTGTAGCACTTTATTAAATAAATGTCAATTCAATGAAAAAATTTGAATAATCCAAAACATAATTTCTTCTATATTAAATAAATTGCTTGGTAAATATACTAGGTATAAATATATTATTAAGTAGAGCACTTACCTTATATTATGTTATTTATAGATTCTGGTTTTCTTGAAATATATTCGATTTTTTTTTTAAACCTTGTATGATTTCGACATAGAAGGACCAAAAATGGAATCAAGACAGTGGAAATACGAAGAATGCAAATTTTACAAAGAAAATAGTTTCCATTACTTGGTGAGTATTGAAAAAAAAGCTTTTTTGTTGCCCCGTGCTAAGGGAAATTTTGAACTTTTAGAATAAATGTGGAGTTCTGACGAAAAACAGATTTTTGGGAATTTGGTATCCGATTCATAATGGAATGGTTTTGTTCTGTTTGATCGTATCTTGCTGCCTTGTTTTTCAAGACAGTTATGCCGAGTTTGTCGAAATGATTCATTTTGCAGTGCTTCTCCTTTTGACCGAAGTTGGTTTTATACTCGTGCCCAAGGAGTCTATGATAGAAATTATTAGGTAAAACTAGAAGTTTTATTTTATAACATATAAGACTTCCGCAACGTATGACGTCAGCATGCAAAGGATATGGCATTTGCGTTAGCAGTAAGCTAACTTATAGCCATCACCCTTGATTTCTCCATAGAGTGCGCCACTAGCTCCTCATGTGGGATTCGAACCAACCTATGGGATATCGTGCTAAATTCAATAACTTCATATAAAACTAAACTTCTTTTTCTTTTGAGGATTTGCGATACAGGAGTTCACGATTACGGAGACACGCTTGACTCGAAATCGATCGAAGAAATTGAAAAACTGAAAACGAATATTTACAAAAGGAAACATTTCAGAATGCAATTTGTAAATAACGGCCTCTTCATTGCCACTTTCTGCCTCAACTTTGTCAGATCGATATATGATTATTTTGTCGGAAAATACGAAAATCCAAATTTACTCGACAAGAACGTTAACAGGCAAAAAATCTCTTACTAAATAATCGTTATGTAAACATTTTTTAAAGATATTTACCTGTGCCTATGTGGTGTCCATTTGATGTAACCCGATGGTACGGCCAACTTTTCACATTTATGCTCCAACATTACAACACTGTGATGTCCACGGTTATCGTCATTTGTAAGGAAACGTTCACACACCTTCAACTTTTTCTTTTTCTTTTACAGCTTCCTCTACGGCTTTTATAACGATAGCAGAGGAGATTTGTTTCCAGCTTTCAGTACTAAGGGTGAGCCTAAGGAACATACAAAGGCGAGCAAACGAGGTAGGAGGAGGAACCGCAGACATCCATATATTAAAAAAATGCTTCAAGACGACCATAAGTCACCATAATAAAATCATCGAACTTTTCGACCTTTACCAAAATTATTTCTACTGGGCTTTATGGCTGATTGTGACCCTCTGCACCTATTTAATCTGCCTTTCTGGATTCTCGCTTACCATGGTGAGCTCATTAGAATTAAATTCGAAATTATCATTATTCTCAGGACGACATCAAAATGAACGATATCATTGTCATGGTTTTTTTCTTCTTTTTCGAAATGCTGGAAATCCTAATTATTTGCTGGTATGGCGAACAGATCAAAACTTTGGTAAGGACAAAATGTATTTTTGGATCTTTTAATGAAGAATTAACAGGGTGAAGAATTACGAATAGCGGTGTACAACTGCGAATGGCTCGATAATAGGGTTCCTCTTAAAAATTACATGTTGATCATCCAAATTCAATCATTAAGACCCCTACAGTTGTCTTGTGGTGGACTCGTGGATGCTAATTTAGAAACTTTCAACAACGTAAGTTTCTGCATTGAGCAAGAAGTTTCCGAATGGAAAATATAAATTTTGGAGACAAAATTCCAGTAGGTTCCTGTGGACTGATTGTCTTGGCACAGCTTTTCAGTTGACAACCTAAATATTTCAAGTCGATCTGTCCAAAGGGGAGTAAACGCAATGTCTCCAATCTCAACTGTCCCTGAATATAACTTATTAACCTAATAATTTGTGTTTTTAGGTCTGTAGCTCTGCATACTCATATTTTAATTTGCTAAGAGCTACAAAAAAATAAAATAAATACACCTCTGAGCCTAAAACCTCCATGAGGCCGACCTCAATAGCCTCCTTTACCTTGGAAATAGGATAAAATTTAGAAGTTCTTCGATTTTATAGCACTTTATTAAATAAATGTCAATTCAATGCAAAAAATTTGAATAATCCAAAACATAATTTCTTCTATCTTAAATAAATTGTTTGGTAAATATAAGCGATGAATAATACTAGGTATAAATATATTAATATGTAGAGTAGTTACCTAATATTATATTGATAATAAAATATTTTCTTGTTGGAATATAATCGAATTTTTTTTTAAAACCTCGTATGCATTCGGCGTAGTAGGACCAAAAATGGAATCAAGACCGTGGAAATTCGAAGAATGCAAATTTTACAAAGAAAATAGTTTCCATTACTTAGTGAGTATTGAAAAAACACCTATTTTGTTGCTCCATGCTAGGAAATTTTGTAATTTTAGGGTAAATGTGGACTTTTGACGACAAACAGATATTTCGGAATGTGGTATCCGATTCATAATGGAACGATTTTGCTCTTTTTGATCGTCTCTTGCTGCCTCGTTTTTCAAGACAGTTATGCAGAGTTTGTCGAAATTACGCATTTTGCCATGCTTCTCCTTTTGACCGAACTCTGCTTTTTACTCATGCCCAAAGATTTAATGATACAAATGATCAGGTAAGACATGACAATTCCACCATAGGGAAAGAAGACATTTGGATATAAAAAATTGGCCTTATATGGGATTCAAACGAACGACCGAATTCTATCCAGTGAGCTAACAAGCTACCTAGTACTAACATTTTCACCTTTTTTCTTTATATTGTGATTTCTACAGGGAATAAGTTTAATATTATAGTCCAGTCAATCTAAGCCCGAAAAGGCCAAATAAAAGAAAAAAATAAGGTATTTTGTTTTTCTACGGAAATGTGTAGGGGTTGGTCACCTGATTAACCAAAAGTGCATAACCGAAACCCTTGCGCTTTGCCATCAGGGGCGTTTTTAAGGTGATTTTTTTCGTTTTTCGCAAAAATCTCGAAAACCGTAGGTCGCTGGCGAAATAATGTTTTAGTACAAAATTAAAGATAATTAAATTTTCTATAATTTTGACTTAATATGATTTTTTGTAGGACCAAACCTATCTGAGCTACGAGGTGGAAATAAAGCGGGGTTTTCTATTTTGACCTCTGAAGGAGGGAAAACTTCATCTAATCAAAGAAGTGTACTTAATAAAAGTTTTAGAGAATTCAATTTCTATTGAAATTCATATATCGAGAATCAATTAACAATCAACAGGAAGGAGTGGGGGTAAAATTCAAAAATAAATTTTTTACTCCAAAAGGACCTGTCGCCTCGTAGCTCAGATACGTTTGGTCCTACAAAAAATATTACTAAGTCATATTTGTAGAACACTTAATTACCTATAATTTTGTATCCATACAATTTTTTGAAATATGATTTTTTTAAATAAAACTTTTTGTCTGAATATTTTTTGTTTTGAAATTCACCCCCACCCCTACCGGTCGATAATTGATCCTCGATATGGAAATTGAATTCTCTACGTTTACTTAGTACGCTTTTTTGATTAGATAACGCCTTCCTTGCTTTTTCCCGACTTTCCTAATATCATACTTTTTTCATAGCAAAAACTCTAAAATTCCGCTTTTTTGTCGCCTCGTAGCTCAGAAACCTTTGGTCCTACAAAAAATCTTAGTAAATCAAATCTGTAGAAAATTTTATAAGCTTTAATTTTGTTTTTATAAAAGTTTTTGAAATTTCAATTTTTGAATGAATTTTTTCGAAATTTACCCCCTCCCTTGTCTATTTATCGTTCATTTCGAGAGTTGTTTTCAAAAGGTCATTAAATTCTCTACAACTTTTATTAAGTACACTTTTTTGATTAGTTTACGTCTTCCCTTCTTCAGAGGTCAAAATAGAAAACCCTGTTTTTTCCCCACCTCGTTGCTCAGATATGTTTATGTCATACAAAAAATTATATTACCTCCAAATTTTAGAAAATTTAAAAATATTTAATTTTGTTCTAAACATTATTTCGCCTACGACCTACGGTTTTCGAGATATTTGCGAAAAAACGAAAATCACTTTAAAAACGCTCCTGACGCCAAAGTGCACGGGTTTTATGGACTTTTTTTTTTTGGTTAATCATGGGACAAATCCCTATACATTTAAGTAGAGAAACAAAATAACTTATTTTTTTCCACCCCCCAGGCTTAGATTGACTGGACTATTAGGGCTATAGTCTGCTGAATGGAACCACCTAAGCCTCCATGTACTGAGAAAAACACTTTCAATGGCATTACTAGCACATTCAGAGGTTGTAAGATCGATTCCCACACAAGGCGTTTTCCAAATTATGAACTAAACTTTGGCTTTTTTCCTCTAGAATATGCGATCGAGGAGTTTTCGACTACGGGGTGACGCTTGACTCGAAATCGATCGAAGAAATTGAAAAACTGAAAACGAATATTTACAAAAGGAAACATTTCAGAATGCAATTTGTAAATAACGGCCTCTTCATTGCTACTTTTTGCCTCAACTTTGTCAGATCGATATATGATTATTTTGTCGGAAAATACGAAAATCCAAATTTACTCGACAAGAACGTTAACAGGCATAAATCTCTTCCTAAATAATCGTTATGTAAACATTTTTTAGATATTTACCTGTGCATATGTGGTGTCCATTTGACGTAACCCAATGGTACGCCCAACTTTTCACATTTGCGCTTCAATATTACAACACTGGGGTGACAACCTTAGTCGTCATTGGTAAGAAAATGCTCAGCAAATTTTCTAATTTTGTCTTTTCTTAAAGCCACCTCGACGGCTTTTATAGTCATAAGTGAGGAGCTTTGTTTCCAACTTTCCGTACTAAAGGTGGGCCTAAGGAACATACAAAGACGAGCAAACGAAGCCGGAGGAGGAACTGCAGACATCCATATATTGAAAGAATGCTTCAAATCGACTGTCAGTCACCATAATAAAATCATCGAACTTTTCGACCTTTATCAAAAATATTTCTTCTGGACTTTATGGCTGATTGTGACCCTCTGCACCTATTTAATCTGCCTTTCTGGATTCTCGCTTACCATGGTGAGCTCATTAGCATTAAATTCAAAATAATCATTAATCTCAGGACGACATCAGAATGAACGATATCATTGTCATGGTCGTTTTCTTCTTTTTTGAAATGCTAGAAAACCTAATCATTTGCTGGTATGGCGAACAGATCAAAACTTTGGTAAGGACAAAATGTATTTTTGGATCTTTTAATGAAGAATGAACAGGGTGAAGATTTACGAATAGCGTTATACAACAGCGAATGGCTCGATAATAGGGTTCCTCTTAAAAACTACATGTTGATCATCCAAATTCGTTCAATGAGACCTCTACAGTTGTCTTGTGGTGGACTCATGGATGCCAATTTAGAAACTTTCAGCAACGTAAGTAAAATGTCCAAATTTCCTTGAAATTTAAGGTTAAAAAGTACGCATTTCTTTATTTAAGACAGAAATAATGCTTCCTCAAATATTCTATTTTGTGCTTTATTTAATAATTTAAAGTTTAACTTGTGCTTTATTTAATAATTTAAAGTTTAACTCTATAATTAGGTTAAATTGATAATTTGATTACTAATGTCAACCTTGTCTCTATCGACATTTTCCTCCCACATTGTGACGTCATATCTCAGTCTGGACGACACCTTCATAAAATTTTGAAATATTCATTTTTAAAAGTAACTCTTGTTCGAATTTTAAGTTAAAAAATAAATTTTAAATGTTTTATTTTGTTTATAGGTCTGTGGCTCTGCATACTCATACTTCAATCTGTTAAGAGCTTCAAAAAAATAAACAGTAAAAAATTTTTTTTTTACTAGAGAAAGAAATAGAAAAAAAAAATAAGTTGTGAAGTAATTAGTTTGATGAAATACACCATTTGAGAATCACCCTCAATAGTAAATATTGTTAAAAGACTAAATTTTATCTAAATAATGTTATTGTAAGCAATTTGGTAATAAAATTCCCATGCGAAGGTAATTCATTTGTTTTTGTTCGTCTGGTTTTAATAGGAGAATTCTCGCAGGGGATTGAATATGAAAGGGATTTTTTCGTCGTGTGTGGGAGTTGGAAATTCTCTTTTCACCCCCTTCGGCTTAAATCGATCCCGACCTACCCTAAGGCCCAGATTTCGCCCCCTTGGACGAATTAAAAAAAAGGTTCAACAAGTAGGGACCTGTTTAAAGGAAAACTTTTGTGAATATAACGTGTTAACGTAATCAAAAGTCGTTAGGGAGCGAATGGGAGTTAAACTCTAGAAGAAGACACCTCTTTTATGGTATAATTTAAATTTGACAAGTTGACAAGGTAGGACGTTTGATGTGAACTGCGAGGGAGGGAGGTGGGTGGTAGGTGGGAGGTGGAGGGGGGAGGTGGCGCCGGCTAGGAGGGAGGTCCGAACCCGCCAGTCCTACGTGCGCTTTCCTCCGAGTGATGTCATTTTTAGTGTCCGGTGTTTTTGAAGCGCTCCCGACACTTCGCACGTACGCCGGACTCCACGATTGGTAAGCCTGCAAAATAAATCATTTAAAAAAAAATTATTGTCCAAAAAATTTATTAAGCTGGCAAATTTCGAAACCCTAATTTTTGGTTTGTCCTGATCCATCCCATGCCTGTGGTATGGTTTTTGGTTGATTGGAGCCATTATGCCTATGAATGCTGAATTGATTAGTCGATATTTGTCAATAATTGGCCATAGTTAGCATTTCCCCATTTCCTTTGCACAAACAACTCTAAAATGACAGTTTGGAAGATTTTGTATGTTTTTGAACTTTTTTTTTAACGCCTATTCCAAGTTACATAGGACATAGGAGGATTTTTTTGTAAATAATAGACCAGAGGTTCCCAAACTTTTTCACAGTGCGCCCCCCTTTTAAACAAATGAAAACCTTTGCGCCCCCCAAAATGTTCTGAATGTTAAATTTGAGGCTTTGAAGGAAATTTGGGTTTTAAAATATTGATTTTGAGGTTTTTGACAAAAGAAATTGCACTTAAAACGTTGATTTTGAAATTTTTTGACAAAAAAAAAATTGGCTCTTATAACCATGATTTGGAGGTTTTTGACGAAAATTTTTATGGGCAACCTAAAGTTGATTTTGAGGTTTTTTGACGAAAATTATGCATATTTTATAAATGTTGATTTTTAAGTTTTTGACGAAAATTTGGCATTATTAATGTTGATTTTGAGGTTATTGGACGAAAATTAGGCTTCATAAATGTTGATTTCGAGGTTTTTAACGAAAATTAGGCCTTAAAAATGTTGATGTTGAGGTTTTTTAAGAAAATTTGGCTTTGTAAATGTTGATTTTGAGGTTTTTTGACGAAAAATAATCTTTAAAAATATTGATTTTGTGGCTTTGGACGAAAATTTGGCTTTTTAAATGTCGATTTTGAGGTTTTTTGACGAAAATTTGGGTGTTTAAATGTTGATTTCGAGGTTTTTGACGAAAATTAGGCTTTATATAAATGATGATTTAGAGGTTTTTGAAGAAAATTTGGCTTTTTAAATGTTGATTTTGAGGTTTTTTTTGGACGAAAATTAAGCTTTAAAAATGTTGATTTTGAGGTTTTTGACGAATTTTTGGGGATATTTGCAAAACATGAGCTAACCCACGCAGTTTGGGAAACACTGTAATAGGCCATAGTGTACCAAATCTTAAATGACAGACTAGTTTTTTTGGAGGGTTTTTGAACTTGTTTTTAACGATTGAGTTTTATACTTTTATTGACTTTTTGAAGCTTTTTCGAGCCTTTTATTTTCTTAAAAAAGGAAGAAAAGTGACATTTTGAGTAATTAATGTCTATTGAGCAGAAACTTCCCTTTTCAAATTTTAAACCGAATTTATAATGAAAATGTTCCTTTTTCCAATTTTTCGTTGTATTTTAATCTAAAAGACTCCAGAATCTTGGGTCCTCAGAAACGCTAAAAACTGTTCAAAACGACTGTTTTTCGTCCAAAATAGAAATACATTTTTGTTCCTAGATTAGGTAAAAAGGCTGTTTTTTAGTTTTCCCAACTTAAAATTGGTTAAAATGTGGTAAATTTTCGTTTTATTAGATCATAAGTAGATGACTAGCAAACTAATTAGCCCTGATTGAATTTCAAGTGAGTAAATATATTCTAATCAATGAAATGACATTAAGAACAAAAATAAGGGAATGATCGAGCTAACACCCATTACGTTCTAAGCATTGATCGAAGGAGAAGGTACAAAAGACAGGAGTAGGACTATCGGCAATCCTCTCCGTCTCTTCTTTTTAACAAAGACAAATTGCCAATGTCCCGTAATAGAATGCGTCACATCCCCCCACCGTTTTCTCGCTTAAAAAAACGCCATCGGGATGATAGATTCGTCTAAAAATAAGAAGACATCAAATTTTCATGACGTCTTTTTTTGTTCTTTCACTCCCGTATTAAAAATTCAACACTTTGTGATAACGGAATGGACCCGGCTGGCTTAAAATACACGATTGGATCAGAAATAGGGAATTGATGAGTTTCGACATCGAAAAACGATTTGGCGAAACCACCCCCTATGAGCTCTTTTTCATAACGAAAAACTTTCCACCTTTAATGCAAAAAAGGTCAGTTTTATTTCATTCAGAGGCAACCTTTTATGAATGCACGCGATTTTTTTTATTATTCATAGTCATATTGCAGTTGGGAGGGGTGGTGCTGCAACCTGTCGCTTTATCATAATTACCACGAGCCTCCCACGTTTATTTTTACCTTTGAGATTTCCTTATCCTTCCGTGACTGGGCGTTTTAAGCGATTAATTATACGACCTGAAACCGCAAAAAGGTGTTTCTGTGGAAAATCAATTAGTCTTCCCAACAGAAAAAGTTTTTTCCATAAAACTAAGGTTGTCGGCAGCAGGGGCAGACTTGCCCGGGAGTTCATGGCTTCCTAAGCCTCTTCCGTATCTTTGGTGTGAAGGATCATGTGAAGGGAAATGGGATATACGAGTGGAAAGGTTAGGGGAAGGGATGTGTGGACTTTGACCATTGATAGCGACCAAACGGCTGCGCCAAATCGGACAAATAATTCATGAATTTTATAGAAAATTTGATAAACTTTCATTTCGTACTTAGTACTTAAGTCGCTAGAACCCATAGTTTTGAAGATATAAGCCAAAAACTGCAAAAGGCGCAAAATTTCGACCTTATTTTTGCTATATTGAATGCGTTATGTTCAACAAAAGTTCGATTTTTGAGGAAGTTTTTGTTAGGGTGAGCTCCATACTTTTGATTGGTGGAAAAGAAAGAAAAAGTTGAGATTGCTCTTTTATCGTTCTTTTTTCTATGAAGGGTCTATCAATGGACTTCTAGAAGGTTGATTTCTACCGTTTGATTCCTCGATTCCCCCCCAGGGTTGAGAAATTAATCCCAGAGTTTGAAAGATCAAAGGGTTGAAATCGTTAACTGTTGCATCTCGAATAACTAAGTTTAAAGCTCAAGTGGTTGAAGGGTGCAAGGGAGGTTAGGTGAACGTTTCTAGAAGTGGATCACTTGATAATCTTAGATTAAACGCTCGTTAACTCGTCGACGGCGTCTGAAGAGCTTCAACTTTTCCCCGAGGACAATCACAAGCCCGCACTTTCTTAATTGCGAAGAACCCGAAAGTTTTGCGGGATTGATTCTCAATCATAACGGGCCAAAAGTGAAGGAAGAAAATTGATTTAATACTCAAGAACCTCATAAACCATCCCACAGATTCTCCACTGGAATTTGATAACCACTGATAAGAAAGAAACCTATAATTTGGATCTAAACAATATAGTGGTCTTTTATATAATGCCTGTATTTTATAGAAGACCTGTCTTTTATATAAGGCCTGCCTTTTATATAAGGAATGTCTTTATATAAAAAATTGTCTTTTATATAAAGTGTGTCTTTTATATAAGGCCTGTCTTTTATATAAAGTGTGTCTTTTATATAAGGCCTGTCTTTTATTTAAGGCAAGCTTTTTATATAAGGCCTGCCTTTTATATAATACCTGAAGGCCTGCCTTTTATATAAGGAATGTCTTTTATATGAAAAAGTGTCTTTTATATAAAGTGTGTCTTTTATACAAGACCTGTCGTTAATATAAGGCCTATCTTTTACATAAGGCCTGTCTTTTATATAAAGCGTGTCTTTTATAATATAAGGCCCATCTTTTAGGTATTTTTATACATGCCTGTCTTTTATGTAAGGCCTGTCGTTGATATAAAGCCTGTCGTTAATATAAGGCCTATCTTTAACATAAGGCCTGTCTTTTATATAAAGCGGGTCTTTTATAATATAAGGCCTGTCTTCTATAATATAAGGCCTGTCTTTTACATAAGGTCTGTCTTTTATAATATAAGGCCTATCTTTTATATAAGGTATGTCTTTTATATAAGGCCTGCTTTTTATATAAGGCTGTCTGTTATATAATGCCTGTCTTTTATATAAAGCCTGTTGTTAATATAAGGCCTGTCTTTTACAATATATGTAAGGCCTGTCTTTTACATAAGGCCTGTCTTTTACATAAGGCCTGTATTTAATATAAGGCCTGTATTTATATAAGGCC